>JARQOC010000004.1:155486970-155498034 GCA_033576535.1 Allobates femoralis
AAGCTATGACGGGTATAGCAATCATTGGCTGTCACTGCGTGTAAACACTCTTTGATCAAAGAAATGCAGAAAATATCATCCTAAATTTACCACTAAAATATGAAGTTCAATATGTCATAAAAAAACAGTCTTGAAAACACTGGGATATGTTGAAGTGTTCCAGAGATATTATCTCATAAAGTGACGCTGGTCAGAATTGCAAAAATGAGGCTTGGTCCTTAAGGGGTTAAGTGTCCCGGACCAGATTCGTTTGTCTGGTTTTGTCACCGGAGCCCAAAAATGCTGCAGACTTTGTTTTTGGGACGGTGAAAAAAACAGAACAGAAATGAATCCAGGAATGAATACACAAAACCAGATGGCCAAATATGACCAATCCGGCACCATAGGGATATATGGGAGGCTAAAACGATCCTGTTCTGTTCTTTTCAAAAACGAACAGAAAAGAATGAAGGCAGCCTAAGTGTTTGTAGTTTGTTACATTCTGTGTACTCTTATTTTTATTGTTTATTCAGCCTTTTAGTTCTATGGATGCGCAGCCTTTGTTTCGGTATGCGGCTTTGTGCCTTTTTTCATATGTTGATATCCTGGATGACATTTGGTGGTCACGATCTGTTGAGATTGTGACTGGTGAATATTTATAGCTGGTCCTTTTGTAATGTATTGATAAAGGATAAAAAGCACCACCATGTCACAGTGAGGAGGTAAGCGGCGGCCCGCTGCATGTTCATGGATTGGGTTTAATCACCGCTGTGTGTCGGTGCAGGAGATTTCCCTTTTCCCTCGGTGTCACCACAGGCAGCAACAACTTATTATGCTGTTTTCTTGCATGAAAAATTCCTAGCATAGATACCCTGAAGGAAAGCACTGTGAAGCTCGTTTTATGATCCTCTCTGCAATTGTAGTGCTGGGGACTACGTTTAGGAACAGAGAATATCCCTGGTGTAGAGATGTATATAGCATACATAAGTCTTATGTTCTGCTATATTGGTGCCTCTACTCTGGCCGATCGTTTTGATAATTGGCCTGTCCAAACAGACCGCCAATCTCCTAAAAAAAAAAAAAAAAAACATGATTGTCGTTGCACTTAAATATATTTTTATAAGGTTTCTTAAAAATCCTCATTCACGACAGTGCTTCATCCTGTTTTAACATGTCCTGTCACTTTTTAATTTGCTGGAATTATTCATTAGTAGTAGTCTGCTGCAGATTTAGCAGTTTGTGAATATGCCACCATAGAAAACACTAATGTTAGCAAAATGAAAGCAAGCAGCTCAGTAAGTGACATATCGCTGGAATCAGGGTCTCTGTATCTATATTATGCTACTCCCAGATGGGATGGCAAAAACCTTGTGACAGGTTCCCTTTCATTACAACCCTTTTAGATTTTAAATACCTTGGGCTAGATACATCAAATCTCTTATGCCAGTCTGGTGTAAAAAGTATTGTAAAGTTGCATAATTTGGGTGCAGTGCAAGACTGCAATAAAATTATTCGGCTTATGGTGTTGTCACTGTGCACTGCCCACCAGGGCAGTGGGGTACTTGGTGACTGGGCCAGTCAGTTCTTTGGGAGGTCACGGTGGTGGTGGCCCTGGCCGTGCAGTTAAAGGGGTAGTATTAACAGGGGATGAACATGACGCCACCTAAGGTGTTCGGCCAGGTATGGCTGATGCTGCATGTTGGGACCACTGGGGCAGATGGTGATGCAGCCAGGATGGTATCGCTCCCCACAGGTGAAGCTGGGCCCCAGGGATAAGTGAGACAGTCTATTAGGGTGGTCGTTGGGGTGCTGGACAGAGGGTGCATGAAATAACCGGAGGACACGGGATTGTAGTTTCCTTTACCTTTTACTTGGTAGATGATGATGCAGTCCGGGACACTAGTTACAGTTTGTAGGAGTCCGGCCAGCCTGGAAGCATTCGGGATCCACCTCGCCAGGTGGGATTGGAGGCCTTCCTGCTGCGCTCTCCTCCTTTCGGGTCTCTGCTGCCTGTAGCTATGCTGCAGCCCTCTTCGTGCGTGTTGGTTCTGACCCGTATGGCAGGCAGCACGTGCCTATAGGCCCAGTTACGCACACAGATAATTGCGCAGAGCTTGTTCGCATATCTCTGGTTGCAGTGAAATCATGGACACATTGTTACATTTTGTGGCCGTGTACAAACGTTATAATGTGTCCATGATTTCACTGCAACCAGAGATCTGTGAACAATCTGCACAATTATCTGTGTATGTAACTGGGCCTTATCACGGATACCACTGATCTGATGGCTGCTCCAGGTTCTCAGGATGCTGCTGTGCGGCCTGGTGTTCGGTGTGGCCAGGAGATGTGCAGTGTCCTGCCCTCCAGAATCTGCTACCGTGACGTACAGTGCCCGCTCAGCCAAGGACTCTGGCGTCCTTTCTCCAGCGCTCCGCTCTGGGGTGAGCGCTCTCCCAGCTCCACTCCCCAGAGCTCTTCTCTCCACTTCCTCTCTCTTCCCTCCCCTCAGACTTACTAACTAATCCCTCCTCTGTGCCGGAATCAGGGCAGCTCCCCTGAAGTCGGGTGTAGAGCTCCCCTTCTGGCCCGGAGTCAGGAATTATGTTGCATGCTGCGGTTACCTAGCGTGGGGACCTCCTCCTGCTTCCAGGCATGACATCACCCCCTGTGAGGGAGGCAATGCCACTGTGGCAACCGGACTACTGGGGTGCCACAACTGCATTTTTGCCCAGCACTAGCAAAATGGGGACAGAAGCAAGCACCGCTTATCAAATTCATGATGATTGTCGGCGTTTGCTTTGCCACAGATCTTACTCTTGCAGGGATTGGAGTAGGGTTTCCAGCGAGGCACATATGCAGTACACACCCCTCGTCAACAGTACGCCTCATACTGAATAATGAACCTCTGACTCTAGCTCTTGCCCCTTATCAAGACAGGCATGATTAACCTTGATGCTACAAACCCCTAAACTGCACTGTAGCAGTAATATATGGTAACCTTGTAATGATAGTCTTTTGAAAACCTCTGCCATGATATCCCATAGTGGATTAAAGGGAGCCAACCACCAGGATTTAACCACTTGTAAATCAGTGCAGCATGACATCACTATTTGGGTTCTTCTTTTTATTCCTCCCCATGGGCTTTTCCTTCTTCTGTAATCGAACCCCCTTCCTCTCATCCAGACTCATCCAGGGGTGGGGGTGTTCGTTTTACAGAAGAATAACAAGCCCACAGGGGAGGAATAAAAAAAAAAAAAACCCCACATAGTGCTGTCATGTTGCACACGTCAATCACCTGCTGCACTGGTTTACAGGTGGTTAAATCCTGGTGGCTGGTTCCCTTTAAACCATTTGTTGAATCAATTAGTCCCAAGGAATCCTCCTCACACATCCGATGGTGCCGCTTTCTTGCTTCCAGTCCCAAGCACAACAGGAGGCCAAGGAAATCAATTGATCTCAGATATTCCGCCCTAACAGGGACAGACGAGAATCATTAGTGTAATTGTGTTTGGGGTCCACACATTGCATCTTCTCGGAAATCTTGGAGTCGCACTGGAAGTTTGAGAGGTGAAGAAATAGTTTTTTATTAAAATCAGAGTTTAGAACCCTGTGGCTCTACATCTGTTGTAAAACTACAGCTCCCATCATACCCCGGCTACTATATGTGAGCCACTACATTAGTGCACTAAAATCAGGAAGCGATGTGTTGAGGTTTTTAATTCCTCCTTTATATAATTAAAATAAAGCGGCCTGGTTTGGATTTTTATGTGAATGCATTTGTTACCACCCACGTGCTATGGAGATGAGTGGATTTTGGCCGCAGTTCTGTAACCACAGGTTCTGGTTTCAACTGTGCAGATCATTAAAGGGGATGAAATCCAATTGGCAGCAATAGTCGCTCGTGGGGGGGATATGCAGGCCTGCGTTTGATTCAGGAAAACAATAATCAATGTCAATCAATAGAAACCATCTCTGTTTTGCAATAAGTGTTACTTTACTGTAGGGTAGAATGTGCTCCTACTCTGTAATCACACAAGCACAAAGTGCTGAATTTGGCGGTGGGGGTCAGGGGGCTAGAACACTACTGACAAACACATGTCATTTTCTAAAGTTATGTTCACACAGGCTGTTTATTTTGCTGCAATAAAATTGACGCAAAAACTGAGGTAAAATGTTTGTAAACAAATTCTCTCTTATTCCTGTGTTTGGATTTTAACGGCATTTTTCTAGTTTTGGTTCACAATTGAAGATACCGGGTGGGCCATTTATATGGATACACCTAAATAAAATGGGAATGGTTGGTGATATCAACTTTTCCAGATGGGTGGTGACCATAGCGGCCATTTTGAAGTCAGTCATTTTGGATCCAACGTTATTTTTTTCAATGGGAAGAGGGTCATGTGACACATTAAACTTATTGAGAATTTTAGAAGAAAAACTGGTGTGCTTGGATGTAACAACTTTATTCTTGAGTTATTTACAAGTTTGTGATCACTTATAAAATGTGTTCAAAGTGCTGCCCATTGTGTTGGCTTATCAATGCAACCCTCTTCTCCAACTCTTGACACACTGATAGCAACACTGCAGAAGAAATGCTAGCACAGGCTTCCAGTATCCGTTGTTTCAGATGTTGCACATCTCGTATCTTCACAGCATAGACAATTGCCTTCAGATGAGTGAGGAGGCAAACATTTTTGTGGTTGGTGAAGTTAACAAACAAAACCACCGCTATTGGTCTGACACCCACAGTGGGTAGATCCCTCCAAGACTGTTGGAACACAAAAATTGATGGCATGGTGTGGTATATGGGGTACAAAGATAGCTGGGCCATTTTTCATCAATGGAAGCCTCAATACCACAGGATATCTGAAATTGCTACATGATTGTGTTGCCCTCTTTATGCACTGAAGATGGTACGTTCCCTGAGTTTTTCTAACAAGATGGTACAGCACCACATTATGGGTGTCGGGTCCAAGCATTCCGACATGAACACTTTCCTGGAAAGTGGATTGGTCGTCGTGGGCCAGTTAAATGGCCACCAAGGTCTCCCGATCTGACCCTCTTAGACTTTTATCTTTGGGGTCATCTGAAGGCAGTTGTCTATGCTGTGAAGATATGAGATGTGCAGCATATGAAACAACTGATACTGGAAGCCTGTACTAGCATGTCTTCTGCGCTGTTGCTATCAGTGTGTCAAGAATGGGAGAAGAGGGTTGCATTGACAATCCAACACAATGGACAGCACTTTGAACACATTTTAAAAGTGGTTATAAACTTGTAAATAACTCATGAAAGAGTAAAGTTACATTAAAACCAATCACACCATTATTTTTCTTATGAAATTCTCTAAGTTTGTGTCACATGACCCTCTTTCCATTAAAAAAATAAAGTTGATTCCAAAATGGCCGACTTCAAAATGGCCACATGGTCAGCACCATCTGAAAAAGTTTTCCCCCTCCCATATACTAATGTGCCACAAACAGGAAGTTGATATCACCAACCATTCCCATTTTGTTTAGGTGTATATTCCTATAAATGGCCCACCCTGTGTAGTGATTTTCAAGCTGTGACATTACAAAAGCAAGGCAAAAACACATAAAAAAACTGACATGCTCATTCTTAAAAATAAAAAAAAAAAAAAAAAAAAAAAACACAGCAAAAACCATGCAGGCGCCAATTTTCCATCAAGAAATAAAACCAATGTGTGTATAGTTGCCCGAATGTTTCTTGAATCACATAGGTTTTAAAAAACGCAGGTTCAGATTGGCATGGATTTGCAGAAAACTTAGGTAAAATCTCACACCAAAGCTGCAGGAAAAACGCTCAGTGTGAACATAGACTAAGACTCTTAACAATACATAACATTTTAAACATTGTGTGCTGATCTGGATCCTTTAGCTGTATAATATTTAAATAAAATTATTATTAACTCTAACATATTCCGCTGCACTTTACAATTCCAAGGGGACATTTACAAAAAATTTGAGACAATACATAGTAACTTACAATCTATGAGAAAATAGGAGAGACTAAAAAGGTAAATGGTAAAAAGTGCTGTCATATATATTCCAGCCATCAGTATAATAAATACGGGATTCATTTAGTGCTGCATGAATAGGTCACCAACCGGGATACAAGTACATGTACAGATGGCGTTAAGTGCATGGACGATGTAGACAGATGACACAAAAGGCCAGATTTGGAAAAGTGAATGTAAGAATAGTTAGACAAGTGAGGTGATGTGATAGGCCAATCTAAATAAATGTGTTTTTAAGACTCACTTAAAACACTGGGTATTGGGAATTAATTGAGTTGTTCTTGGTAATCTGTTTCAGAGAATTGATGCAACTTGTGAGAAGTCTTGGAGACAGAAGTGGGAGGTTTGGATTGTAGATGTCAGCCTTGGGTCACTTGTGGAACTGAGGGCACGAGTAGGGTAATGGATAATGAGGGAGGGCATGTAGGGTGGTGCAGAACTGTGAAGGGTTTTGTGGGTGAGAGTGATAATTTTATATTGTACTCTATAGCAGATTGGCAATCAGTGCAATGACTGGCACAGGATAGAGGCATCAGTGAAGCGGTTGGAGAGGAATCTGGTCTTGGCTGCTGCATTCAGGATGGATTGGAGAGGAGAGAACTTAGTGAAAGGGAGACCGATCAGTAGAGAATTGTAATAATCCAGACGAAAATGAATAAGGGCAGCAGTTAGAGTTTTTGCAAAGTCAACAGTAAGAAAAGGTTGAATTCTAGAGATGTTTTTGAGGTGTAGGTGACACGAGTGAGCGAGTGATCGGGTCTGGGGAGTGAAGGAGACATCTGAGTCAAATATAACCCCAAAACGGTGGGCGTGCTGTTGAGGAGTAATGATAGACCCACATACAGACATGGCAATATTAGGTTTCGGAAGATTAGTAGAGGGAGAAAACAGAAGTTCAGTTTTTGACAGATTCAGTTTAAGGTAGAGAGAAGACATGATGTTAGAGACTGCAGAGAGACAATCACTGGTATTTTGTAATAATGCAGGGGTGATGTCAGGAGAAGGTGTATAATTTGTATTGTCAGCATTGAGATGGTACTGAAAACCAAATCTACTGATCATTTCTCCAATAGAGGCAGTGTATAGAGATCAGAAACGGGTTCCTAGGATTGAACCCTGAGGAAACCCCAATTGTAAGGGGAAGAGGAGAGGCAGAGGAGCTGTGGAAAATACAGTGAAGGAGCTCAGAGAAGTAAGAGGAGAACCAGGAGAGAGTCTTGTCCTTGAACCCAATAGAGCGGAGCATAGAGAGGAGATGCTGGTGATCTACAATATTGAATGCAGTTGAGAGATCCAGGAGGATCAGCAGGGAGTAGTGACCATTAGATTTAGCTGTTAGTAGATCATTGAGGTACCGTTACACACAGATATATTGCTTGCAACTCAATGGTTGCAGTGAAATCATAAACGCATTGTTCCATTTTGTACACGGAAACAAAATAGAACAATGTGTCCATGATTTCACTGCAACCATTGCGTTGCAAGCAATATATTTGTGTAACGGTACCTTAATAAAACTTCCCTTACTAAAGTCTATAAGAGTGTAAAGGTACTGTTACACAACACGACATTGAGGCGATGTCGGCAGCGATTTCACGTGAGCACCAATGTTTTTGGCATTTTGCCAAGATCGCTTTAGAGATGTCGCACATATAGATATCGTGAGCAACTCGTCAGTGATGTAGTGAGCAGGTATCATTCGCAAACCCAGCGAACGATCCCTGGTCATTGCTGTGAATGGGCGAAGTCACTCACAAAATCCTTAACGTGGTGTCACACAGAGCAATGCTACCAGGTCACTTGAACGACATCGCCAGGTTTTCCAACATGTTGTTAAACCTGTCATCTCCGATCCAGTGATTTATCTCTGCAACTTGCCAGTGTCACGCACAACGAGGTTGCAACGACGTCACTGGTACGCCTCCAAACCCGTGATGTATCAGCGATGTCGCTGATGATGTCGTGCTGTGTAACTGGGCCTTAAGGAGCGGAAACTGGATTGTAGAGGGTCAAGAAGTGAATTATCTGAAAGATAGTGGATCAGACTGGAGTGGACCAACCTTTACAAAAGTTTAGAGATGAAAGGGAGATTAGAGACAGATTGGTAGTTGGCAGCAGAGTTCTGGGCGAGGGAATTTTTTTTTTTTTTTTTTTATATAGTAATAGGTGTATGCTGGCATGTTTAAAGGAGGAGGGGAAAACACCAGATGAGAGGGAAAGATTGATTTAGTTGGATGAGATGTGACAGCTGGGGAAAGAAGTTGAAGGAGATGTGTGGGAATAGGGTCACTGATGCAGGTAGTTGGGCGAGAAGATGAAAGGAGCCGGGTAACTTCTTCCTCTGTTCCTGGATCAAAGACTGATTTGAGTTGGATGAAGTGCAGGAGGAAAGAACGTTAATTATATTCTGAGATTGTGAGGGAAATTGTCTGTCATGTGGTCAATGTTGTCCTTAACCCTGGTGTTTCTGTTCAGGTCTATTATACATTTATAATGTTCCAGTCATTTTTTACCGGACCTGTTAAAGTCTTGATTTTTAGTTGATGCAACAGGTATTCAAATAAAACGCTTAAATTATTATACTGTTTGTGAACATGGTTGTTAATAAAAAATGAAAAATGAAATAGAAAAATTTTAAATTTGGTCATTTTTGATTGAACAGAACAGCAGGGTTAAAATACCATAGTTGGCCAGATAGTGAGTGCTGAGGTTGGTGGTTGGACCCTGTACTCTTGGCCCGAGGAGGGAGTGGGAAGTGTTAAGGCCACGTTACACACACACAGATCTATTGATCACCGATCCCTGGTTGCAGTGAAATCATGGACACATTGTTCCATTTTGTGGCTGTGTACAAATGGAACAATGTGTCCATGATTTCACTGCAACCAGAGATCTGTGACCAATATCTGTGTGTGTAACGTGGCCTTTAGTCGATAAGGATTGTTGGCTAGTGATGTGATAAGGGTGTTGTAGTATAGGGGGCCGTCACACGGAACGATATCTTGGCCGATATCGTTTAAGCGATCTCCTTTTTGATCGCTTAAGCGATATCGGGCAAGATATCGTTGCATGTAATCAAGCGATTTACGATGTTAAATCGCTTGATCGTGACATCGCTGATCTGAGGTTCGGTTCTCAGATCTAGCGATGAACGATGCAACGATCTGCATCATCGTGGTGTGTGACACCACGATGATCCATCTCCCAGCGACCGCGCCTATGCTGGGAGATGGTAACTATGGTACACGTCGGGTAACTAAGCGACGCGCGGCGCCTAGTTACCCGATGTGTACCATAGTAACGAGCGAGATCGCGGCTCCGCATCGCTGGTGAGTCTGTCTGTGTGACATCTCACCAGCGATGTGAACGATATTGTAAGCGATTGCGCGTGCACGTGATCGCTTACAATATCGCTATAGATATCTGTGCGTGTGACGGCCGCCATAGATAGATCAGTGATGCCCAGAAGCTTCCTCCTTCATTGCTTCTTTAGAGACTATGGGATCCAGTCATTAAAAGCTGCAGTTTTACTGAAATGCACCAGTTTGATTTGTGAGCAAAGCCAGACCCATCTCCACTCCCCTAAAATGCATACAAATCTCATTGATGGTGTCTTTCACACTCCAAAAAAAATGTTAGTTTATTCCCTGACTGTAATACAATTTTTGGGGAAGGGCACACCACTTATAAGATGTGTTGCTTTGTGTTTATTAAGTGGTGTGCACCCCTTAATAAATTTGATAGATAAAACTTACTGACAAAACACCAGTCTTAATTAATTGGTCCCTGAATGCCATATGTTGATTGCTTTGTTTTCTCTCTCCTGCCCAAAGACCAAAAAGGAGCCAACATGGAGTAACATTCTGTTGTGTATTGGTGATTTCCTCTACTCATAACAAAAGTTGCTCCTGGTCCATTTAGGACAGGGGTCCCATGTGACTCGGGCCCGTGATTTGTGGCTTACGGTTGTCTTTCAGCTTGGTGTATTAGCATCAGGTCTAGCAAACGGCTAAGAGGGGCATGTTTCCAGATGGTGACATTTGTGAGTAGCTCCACACGAGCACATCTGGAGGGGGTAAGGTAGTATGCCCTGGATCTTGGTATACTGCCTTGGTGTGATTTACATGGAAAAGTGTTGGCTGCCATTATACCGGTAATGGGGGCTCTGGGTGTCACTCCTGTAGGGCAGTGGGAGCTGGATATGACTTGCAAACCTTTCTCAGAACTGAATGTGGTCAATGACCATGTTTCAGACTGAAATGTGGCTTACAGGGTCATAAAGGTTGGGGACCATTGCTTTAAGACATGCACACTGTTACTCCTCAACTAGTGGATTCTCAAATCCCTCAGTCTGGCTAAGTAGTTGTTAAAGAGGCTGCGAGCTGCAAAATGTAGGAGATGAGACCCTGATTCCAACAATGTATCACTTATTTTAGCTGATGCAGCAATTGTGACTTTCTTAAAAAGAGGCAGCGTAGCCCAGAAAGCTAACCCTCCCCTACACCAGCTTTCTGTATACATTGTATATTGACAGAAAGCTGCTAATCAGTGCTGGTGGTATGGTTGGACCAGGGCTTACTTGACCAAGTCCAGGCAGTGGTACTCTATTGATTAATCACTCATTGTATGGAAATGGTATACAGCCTAATTAGGGACAGCTTTAATGAATGCAATGTTTCATCCCATATCTCATGTCCTCCAATTACATAGAAAAACAACCTGCTGACAAATTGCCTTTAAGCAACACTCTCATACCCCAGTCACACATAACGATATCGTTAGAGAGATCGTTGTAACTGTGACGTTACAACGATCTCGCTAACTATCTCGTTATGTGTGACACTTTGCAGCGATCAGGCCCCTGCTGTGAGGTCGCTGATCGCTGCAAAGTGCTCTGGGTCATTTTTTGATCGTTGGTTTCCCGCTGGTCAGCACGCATCGCTGCGTGTAACAGCAAGAAACCAGCGATCAGTGACTTCACAGGGCTGGTTACTATGGTAAACACCGGGTATCTAGGCAGCGCGCGCTGCCTAGATACCCGGCATTTA
>JARQOC010000004.1:155517651-155543554 GCA_033576535.1 Allobates femoralis
TCATTCTCTCCCTGTCTGCAGCATTTAAACTGAGTTTTGTTTTTTTTTCTCTCCTGTGTAGCCCTGCCCCCTGAGGGGGCGGGGCTAACTAACTTTCTGGGAAAGAGAAAAAAAAACTCCGTTTAAATGCTGCAGACAGGGAGAGAATGATTGGCAGCGGTGGGCAGATTAAACATGCAGGGGGTATGAATCTGCCCTTGGCTGCAGCCCCTAGCCACCTTCTTAGTGGCTGAAGCATGTAAGTTTTCTAAGTGTATTATATCGGGGTACAGGGCTGCTCAAGTGCTGGGGGACCCCTTGTCTGCATGCTGGAGACATGCTGCATCCAGTGCTGTAATTAGATCACCATGCCTGGTTTGGTGACAGGTCCTCTTTAAGATGGGTGCGATAGTGTAGTGAAAGTGCTTGATGCTAGGATACCCAAAAGGGATAAAGTGCGAACCCAGCATGTAGTGTGTGTGTGTGTGTGTGTGTGTGTGTGTGTGTGTGTGTGTGTGTATATATAATATATATATATTACACAATATGTGTGTGTAATTATGTATACAATACAATTTCTGCATTTTATTTATTTTTACATAGTCAGTTTGTCAAACAACCCAACAGTTTGGTAAGCGCTGAGCTAGACAAACATTACCAGCTAAGACACAGACACAGAATTGCTCACGTCTGTCGTTTGTTACTTTATTATTTCCATTTCTATTTCTTCTTAGATTTCAGACTTCTTTATTATCCGGCTCCACAATGCAGCTGCAGCACAATACCTTCGATTCTCTGGACACTTTGTGTAAATGACTGTATGCTGTTTTCCAAGCAGTTATTCAGAATTAGAAACCTTTGTATTCAAGGCTGTGCAATACATCATCTGCTTTAGGATTAATATCACAGATGGAAGAAAAGCGCTGAAAGATCCCGTTTACATTGCCTGCCTCGCTTTGGGCTCGGTAGATTTACACTGTAGTTTTGTTATAATGATTTATAGGTAGAAGGTAATAAAAAGGATATCATTATCTGTTATAAGAAGCAAAAGTTTGCTACATTATCAGTGGGGCATGCACTACATGCTAATTATACCTGGTGGGATTGCTTATAAGGAAACTGTTAGTAGAAAAGGTAAAGGGGGTGTCCAGAGTTAGTCATACAGCGCCACAGCTGTGCGCAGGTTGTCTGTGGTATTGCAGCTCTTCCACCAAACAATTGCAAATTAGCAATGCCAGACAACCTATGGACAAGCCTTTGCAATAATTTATGCCAGTTTTTTTTTTTTCGTCAAATTTTACATAATACGTTTTGCTTCTTTGAAAATTCCTACGTATTTGAGGTCTGTAAATCATTCTGAGACACTATTGTGACGTCTCTCTCCATCTTCTCCACTTATCCATATTAAAGTACTGTAATTAGCTCGTACATTTATTTTGGTTGTGTGTAATTGGTAATATTTCCTGCATGATGTTTATTTTTCCCTGTTGTGAAATATGGTGACTCATTTCTGAATTGTAATCGTGAATACAAATATGTAGCAAGGTGTGTCGTCTTGCATAGTAAAAATTCTCAGACATCTTTAGGCTGCAGTACATGTTAAGGCCGGGTTACACGTAGCGATATCTGTAACAATATCGCTGCAACGTCACAGGGTTTGTGACGTTGCAGCGACGTTGCTGCGTGTGACATGCCACTGAGATCAGCTAGGTGATCGCTGCGGAATGACCAGGACCATTTTTCGGTCGCTGGACTGCCGTTGTCACGCATGCATCGGCATGTGTGACCGGGCAACGACCAGCGACACCAGTGTGTGTCCGACACCCTGACCGATCCCAGCGACCGTTGGGTGTCGGCGCATCACAGGTGAGATCTGCCTGTGTGGCATCTCACCAGTGATCACATACCGATGTTCCAGCGATCCCGGTCCAGTCGAATCATTGATTGGTTCGCTGGAACCCGGCCTTTATAGTCAGCCAAAGCCGCCAAAATCTAATGTGTATAAGTGCAACATACGTCACACCCGCGTATTAGGTGCATGAGGCGCTATAAAGGTCAGACTTGGGTGCTGAGTGATGGTGGGGCTTTTCTGCAGTGTGTATATAGGTGTGCATAATAATATTAGGTGTACATAAATTATGTGATTTACATCTTCAGCATTTAGCTGCGCCACTGAATTTCCATACATGATCTGGTTGGACGGCAGCTGGACTGGTACTCTGATATAGCAAATCTATAACTACGGTTTGGCCTCGCTGCAATGGGTTCTGAAAAGACTGTCTGCCCAGGTACATGACATTAGGCACCCTTGTACCCTGCTCGTCACCTCTAGCTGGACTTGTATAAACTAACCACTGTCATCTCCCCTGGTTACCATAGAGACCAGGCTATATAGGATATTGATCAGACAGCCTCCAATACAGTCCCTTGCCAGCACTTACATCACCACCTGTTGGTCTCCAGTGGTATTACAGAAAAAACAAATTTAATTTGACAGAATTAGGCCCCTTTCACATAGGCGTTTTTGAAAAAAAATGCAGCAGATGTGGCAGATTTACCGTATTTGCCACCAAACGGCCACCCTTGCATCGTGCTTGCGGCAAGCCCCATGCATTGTCTATGGGGCTTACGGCAGGTGTAGCAAGTGCAGTTGTGGCAGATGCGGCCGCACCTGCCGCAAGCCCCATAGAGAATGCATGGGGCTTGCCGCAAGCACGATGCAAGTGTGGCCGTTTGGTGGCAAATACAGTAAATCTGCCATATCTGCCACATTTAAAAAAAAAAAATGCCTATGTGAAAGCAGCCTTACATAATGTGTGGAGCCCACTGGGACGGGGTACTCTGTACCGGACCGGGGTACTGCTGGGGATGTCACGGAGGTCCTGGTCCGGACCGTTGTCCCGGGTTCTCACAAGTAAAGGGGTGTTTACAAGGATAGGTTTGTCGTGACGCCACCCATGGGTTGTGGTCAGTAATGGGATCACCGCTGCAGCGCTGCTCTGCCAGGAGGATGGGTGGATGATGGAACTACAGCCAGATGGATGAGCCCGCCGTGGGTCGGGCTGCTACTGACAAGATAAAAGGTATGATGCACAGTTCAATATACCTGGAATCAAACACTGACACTCAGGCAGGGTTCACTAGGTTTACTTGTCAGCTCTTCAGACAATTCACAGCAGTTCTCAGTACAGTTCTTAACACAGTTCACAGTGCAACCATTCCCATTTTATTTAGGTGCATCGATATAAATGGCCCACCCTGTATATTGTGTGTGTGTGTGTGTGTGTATATAATATATATTTATTTACTCAATATGTGTCTGTAATTTATATATACAATGTATGCATTTTATTTATTTTTTTACATGCAGGGGGCATGTTAGTATGCTGCCTATAAGTGAGGGGTGGGCACAAAGAATTTTTGTGCGTACTTTGGCTACCATTATATCAGGGCTATAAGGCTCTTATTGTCACTATTTGTGTAAGTAGGAGGGGATCCCACTGAATGTGGGGCAATCTATCAGGGCCGCTTTACACACACCAACTTCTGTGACCAACTTCTGAACAGATCTCTGGTTGCAGTGAAATCATGGACACATTGCTCCATTTTGTGGCCGTGTACAAATAGAACAATGTGTCCATGATTTCACTGCAACCAGAGATCTGTTCAGAAGTTGGTCACAGAAGTTGTGTGTGTAAAGTGGCCCTCAGAGCTGAATCTGAATCTCAAGGAAAGCGTTTGGGGACCTCTGCAATAGATGATTGACTGACTCTGCCTAAATTGGAAGATTAAGCCCACATTTATTTTATGTCTGGCCACCTTACAGTCGGGCTGTTGGCTGGTATGATGGAAATAATGTCGGCCCCTTATAGACAAGACCTATCAGTCCATGATTTCCAAAACTGTCTTTCTCTGCTACAACTGTATGAGCATAGATTAAATATTCATCTCGCCATTTTTTGATTACTTTTTTTATTGTGGTTATCCTAGTAAAACAATCCATATTGTCCAATGTATCTAAAAAGCTCAAATTAGAGGTTTTCTTTGTCCTGGCCTTCTCCTGCTTCGCAATTGGCATCCTCATAACCAACGGCCCCTTATTAACACAAGCCTACAAGCTTCAACTGTGGAAGAACTTGGCGTAAAGGAAAAGCATTGTACAGGGGGGAGTTTGCACTCCCAAGGCAATCTGTAAATTGGTTTTCTGCTTAGCACATGTTAGAAGGACAGGCAGGAGCGCGAGCAGGGAATTACTATGCCGGAGTGCTCCACAACACATTGCTCTGCCATGCAGGAAGGATTAAGCTTCAGTTTAGCACCCAGACAGTTGCTAGGCTTCCAGGCTGAACTCTTCATTTGGTGGGACACTACCTCCTTTCACACAGATTGTTGCCTAAATTAGCCATGAACTGCTGTGACTGTCGGGCGAGCAGGCCCACACCTCACGCTGGTCGCATATAAAATCCTTTATTTCTACAGATGCCCTCGAATCACTTCACCATTATGTGCCCACGTGTGATTGGTAGCTAGATACATTTGAGGATGACTCCTCTCCATGTATTTTATAGCAGCAGATGTCCTCAAGCTTACCAGGAAATTGTATTAATAAGAAAATTACATTTGGGACACAAGTCATTGTTGCTGGCAGAGGAAGGTGAGGTAAGCTGGAGGTCAGGCTGTCCAGCCTGTGGGAGATGGAGCGCGTTCCTGTCATCCACATTAACCCAAACTGCAGATTACCATCCTGGAAATGAAAGCTAAAATCTGGACGGTTCTCTTCTTTTTCCCCTATGGTATTGGTCTGTGTATACAGCTTGAGATGTCTATACAAATTTGAATCTGTTCACACAAATGACATCCCGTTTGATTTCTTATCAGCTTTTGCATGATTTCTGTCCTTAATCCATCTCTCAGAACTGAAAGGTGTGCCAAAAGAGGGGCACTCTGCCCATCAATCACTGCTTCAGGCTGCAGAGAGGTGAATAGAAATTTCTCCACAGTGAGATATCTGATTTTTTATTAATTTTTATTCCTTCCTTTTTATACACGTCCTTGACTTGCTCTTGCTGTCTATGCAGGAGATTTTAATTGGTAAATAATTGTGGCTTTTAAATAGCGAGCCCTAGTAATCATTGTGCACCTCTGCCCTCCGCTGCTCCCCCCATCGCGCTCTAAAATGAGTTGGATAAATCTCGTGAAGGATGAAGAGTTTGTACCATGCTATTAACTCTGCTTAATGCTAGATCTCATAGTGTAACATCTCAACCCGCATGTCACTGCACCGGGCTCCATAATCGAAGAGAAAGAGACGCCCTGGCTCAATTTGAACATCCAATCTCATCCTCATTTCAGACAGAATTACTCTCCGTTCTGCCTCGCTGCTTTTTGCATCCTGAGGTAAATAAATAAAGATCTATTTTTTTTTCTTTTTTTCACTTGGAAGAAAATAAAGTCAAGATGCCCAAGCCGCTTTACCGAAGACGGGATTTAATTAAAATCTTTCTAAAACCAAAACAGTCTTCCCTCTGACTGTCAGACCGTGTTACTCCAGAGATGTCCAGCTGTTGGAAATGTGAAATCTGTGTTTTGTATTTAATTTACAATAGCGCCTTCTATCTCTGCTTTCCCAAATCCCTACCCTCTTTATATAACCCACACACATGCCTCACCACAGACTGAGTAATGTCATGAACCATTGGAACGAACATCTGCAGCTGTATGAAGGCTGTAACCTTGTTTGCGGAATTTACCATAGACCCTTCAGTTCTTACGCCGGTTTCACATTGGCGTTTCAGTGCGCAGCGTTCAATCCGCAAACGCACACTGATGCTGCGTTTTTCATACGCATGATGTTACGCAAAATATTAAAAAAAACGTAGCGCAAGTATGCGTTTGAATGCGTTTATGCTTGCGTTTCCAGTTGTAATGCGCATGCTTTCCATCTTGGCATCCAGGGTTCTGACATCCACATGCACACCTATGTCAACGCCCCCTTTTTATACACCTGGGAATTGGGAGGGCCTTCTTATCAGCTCCTGGACATGCGCATTGAGATGTACGCAAGCGCACCAAGCGCAGCCATCCACATGCTCCTGCTTCCCATACACAACAATCTGTGGTTTAATCGCAATCATCCGCACGTCTGCGTGTTTTTGGAGTCTCAAAAAATGCAACATGTTGCGTTCGCCGAGCACCTCAAAACACCACGAACGAACGCATACAAACTGATGCCTACGCATGTACATGTGTACGCAATGTTAAATATAGGTCCGCAATCCGCATGCAGATGAAGAAAAAAGATTACGCAGACGTACGCTGCAGTACCAAACGCCAATGTGAAAGCGCCCTTGGCGAGCTACCGGGATGTGCCAGTCTTAATTACCCAAACTGACTGCCATTTTGAAGTCTGCACCTGGCTCTTCTATCGGTGTGGCCAATGGATTCAGTTTTGTGCCCAATTCGCATATATTTTTTTTGTAGAAGAAGCCACGTAACTGGTTCTCCTTCAGACTGTCCCTTTTATGGCTGCCAAACATATGCAACCCACGCAAATTGCTGATGAGCTGGTAAGATTTAGCAGCGGTGTGCTTTTTTATCTTTTTGGTTTTTGAAGTTACACATTGTTTTAGTAATCTCAGAAACCTGTCAAACTTTCCTGGAGTGGTGTCGGGAGGAGACTTCATTTACACAGCATGACTAATGAGATGTTTTACATCTGAGAGCAAGAGATAATTTACTGCATGTCCCATCACCATTCACAGTGCACATGGTAGTGCCTGACTGGAGTAGTTAATGTGCAAGGACATTTACAAGCACCACGGATGAGGCTTATTGGAGATTTGTATCAAATGTGAATGAACTGAATGATTTAGTCTCTTTGAAGCCTTTTATAGGGGGGGGGGGTCATCATTGTGAAAAATGCTGTGGTCTAGTTTTCAGCCATTGGCGAATGTAAAGATCTACAGCTATTGTATTATCCGTGAGAAACTGGTCTATAGTTGTCTTCGTTTTTTAGAAGTAGACCTTTTTTTTTTTTTTTTTTTAATCTTGGGGTGGTATTAGTTATTAGGTGTGGCGGGGGAAAAGTTTTGTTACCTTCTGCTTTCTGACCGTCAGTGAAAATCAGACTACATTTGGATGTTATGAGTGCAACCTGTTTTTTTTTTTATTTATTATTTATTTATTTTGTTTTGTTTTTGTTATTTTTTCTTTCCTTCATGGACACATAGATTTGCATTGCCGATTTTTGATCTGACATGTCTCTGATTTTCCACTGACCTCTCGAACCGGGAAGAATCAGCCCTTAGGTCTCATTCCTACATCCAGTTTTCACGAAGGAGTGCCATCCGTGGTGCTTACAGATGGGCACTCATACCTGTGATAGCCTATAGGCCACTCACATGTTAGTGATTATTCAGAGACCTGTGCCAATTTTAACCCTCAGATCAAAATCTGAATGTAAGTCAATAGGTCCGCAAAAATTAGGCTGTATTCTGATGACACCCAAGTGTGGTCCGGTTTTAATGACCTGTCAGAATGGATATTTCTTTGCTAGATGTACGAGAAAAAACAACCACACTTGAAACAAAGTCTGATAGAAGTAATCAGTCCGTGTTTTTTTTCTTTAATTGAATGTATGAATGAGCTCTTATCATGACTTGATCAGCACTTGTATGGATGAATATATATATATATATATATATATATATATATATATATATATATATATATATATATATATATATATATATATATAATTATATTATACTCGCGTATAAGCCGTCATGATGTCATTGCCTGCGACGAACAGGAAGCCGGAAGAAGACTGACGGATGAAGCCGGGATCGTGATGTCGGCAGCGGCAGGGACAGTGATAAGTATAAAGATTTTACTTTACAGGTTTCCGGAGCGCGAGGGGGGGGGGGGCCCTGGATTACTGAGGCTGCTGGGGCTGCTGTATACTACCACTGGGGCTGCTGTATACTACCTACCACTGGGGCTGCTGTATACTACCACTGGGGAGGCCTGTATACCACTGGGGGGGCCTGTATACCACACTGCTGGGGGCTGTATACCTGTGCTGGGGTCCACCCTCGGCTTATACACGAGTCAATAGGTTTTCCCAGATTTTGGGGGCAAAAGTAGGGCGGTCGGCTTATACACGGGCCGGCTTATACACGAGTATATACGGTATATATATTCTAATATAATCTCTTCATTCGTATAACCGCATGTAGGGCTCCCATACAGTTAGGGCCAGAAATATTTGGACAGTGACACAAGTTTTGTTATTTTAGCTGTTTACAAAAACATGTTCAGAAATACAATTATATATATATAATATGGGCTGAACGTGCACACTCCCAGCTGCAATATGAGAGTTTCCACATCCAAATCGGAGAAAGGGTTTAGGAATCATAGCTCTGTAATGCATAGCCTCCTCTTTTTCAAGGGACCAAAAGTAATTGGACAATGGACTCTAAGGACTGCAATTAACTCTGAAGGCGTCTCCCTCGTTAACCTGTAATCAATGAAGTAGTTAAAAGGTCAGGGGTGGATTCCAGGTGTGTGGTTTTGCATTTGGAAGCTGTTGCTGTGACCAGACAACATGCGGTCAAAGGAACTCTCAATTGAGGTGAAGCAGAACATCCTGAGGCTGAAAAAAAGAAAAAATCCATCAGAGAGATAGCAGACATGCTTGGAGTAGCAAAATCAACAGTTGGGTACATTCTGAGAAAAAAGGAATTGACTGGTGAGCTTGGGAACTGTAAAAGGCCTGGGCGTCCACGGATGACAACAGTGGTGGATGATCGCCGCATACTTTATTTGGTGAAGAAGAACCCGTTCACAACATCAACTGAAGTCCAGAACACTCTCAGTGAAGTAGGTGTATCTGTCTCTAAGTCAACAGTAAAGAGAAGACTCCATGACAGTAAATACAAAGGGTTCACATCTAGATGCAAACCATTCATCAATTCCAAAAATAGACAGGCCAGAGTTAAATTTGCTGAAAAACACCTCAAGAAGCCAGCTCAGTTCTGGAAAAGTATTCTATGGACAGATGAGACAAAGATCAACCTGTACCAGAATGATGGGAAGAAAAAAGTTTGGAGAAGAAAGGGAACGGCACATGATCCAAGGCACACCACATCCTCTGTAAAACATGGTGGAGGCAACGTGATGGCATGGGCATGCATGGCTTTCAATGGCACTGGGTCACTTGTGTTTATTGATGACATAACAGCAGACAAGAGTAGCCGGATGAATTCTGAAGTGTACCGGGATATACTTTCAGCCCAGATTCAGCCAAATGCTGCAAAGTTGATTGGACGGCGCTTCATAGTACAGATGGACAATGACCCCAAGCATACAGCCAAAGCTACCCAGGAGTTCATGAGTGCAAAAAAGTGGAACATTCTGCAATGGCCAAGTCAATCACCAGATCTTAACCCAATTGAGCATGCATTTCACTTGCTCAAATCCAGACTTAAGACGGAAAGACCCACAAACAAGCAAGACCTGAAGGCTGCGGCTGTAAAGGCCTGGCAAAGCATTAAGAAGGAGGAAACCCAGCGTTTGGTGATGTCCATGGGTTCCAGACTTAAGGCAGTGATTGCCTCCAAAGGATTCGCAACAAAATATTGAAAATAAAAATATTTTGTTTGGGTTATGTTTATTTGTCCAATTACTTTTGACCTCCTAAAATGTGGAGTGTTTGTAAAGAAATGTGTACAATTCCTACATTTTCTATCAGATATTTTTGTTCAACCCTTCAAATTAAACGTTACAATCTGCACTTGAATTCTGTTGTAGAGGTTTCATTTCAAATTCAATGTGGTGGCATGCAGAGCCCAACTCGCGAAAATTGTGTCACTGTCCAAATATTTCTGGCCCTAACTGTACGTACAAGATGACTGTTGGGTGAATGAAGGTTCTGCCGATCATTTGATCAGCAGCTATCTTTGCCGTCTTTGTCACTCAGAACCTCTTGACAGAGCACTTCTGTGGTCTTGCTTTGAAGGCTTCTAACAGACCTCTTTGGTGTCTGCTTCCATCAGGAAGAACAGTAGAATCAGCAGTCTGAAATTAGTCATGCAAAATCCTTAATTCCCATGACAATCTATTGTCCGTGGCCCCCACATACATCTTTTTTTTTTTTAGACTCTAAGGGTACCTTTTACACGTCGCAACATTGCATGCAATTTCACTTGCAACTTACTGGTTGCAGTGAAATCATGGACACATTGTTCTATTTTGTGGCTGTGTACAAATGGAACAATGTGTCCATGATTTCACTGCAACCAGCAAATTGCATGCAATATTGCGTCGTGTAACGGTTCCCTAAGTGTGGCCAATAACAGGCCAATAGCTTGGGCGTATGACGTCAGCTGCTGTCCTGTGATTGGTCACCCAGCAGCTGCTAGTTGCTGATTGGTTGGTTGGTGGCCGCTGGCTCGTGATTGGCTGCTTGGTGCTTGATAATTGGTGCCTAACGCCACCGTATACCTACGGCATCTTGAGTCAGTGAGATGACAGAGGCACTGAAATTCATGCATCGGCGGGCACCGGGACAACGGCAGGGAGCCAAGAGCGACGCCAGAATGCAGCAGTGGACTGGTGAGAAGTGTTCCTGTGTGTGTTTGTGCCCCTGTGTGTGTGTTCCTGTTTGTGTGAGTGTTTTGATGCTGATACCATATTGTGGTATGATGGGGTTGATGGGGATACCGTATCGAGGCTGCAAGGGGATGATGGGGATACTGAATTGGGGGCTGCAAGGGGATGATGGGAATAATGTATGCAAAGCACTATGGAATTAATAGTGCTATATAGTTTAAATGAATAAATATATTATTATAATGGGAATACTGTATAGGGGGCTGCAAGGGGATAATAGGGATACCGCATAGGGGGTTGCAAGGAGATTATGGGGATACCGTGTTGGAAGCTGCAAGGGGATGATGCAGTTACCATATTAGGGGATGAGAAATATTCTCTTATTGTTGTACAAAAAAAAAAAAAAAAAAAAAGTGAATTCTTCTTCATGGACAAATAAGACACCCCCTGAAAACAAGACATGGCGCATCTTAGGGAGCAAAAATTAATATGTCGTCCCTTATTTTTGGGGAAACAGGGTAGCGCTTTCCCATGTGAAGTGTTTTTCACCAGCCTCAAATTCAATAACACTTCAGGTGGGAAAGCTGTTTTTCAGATGTAATATGATGATGGACAGGACTAGTCCCATGCTCTGGCATCAGTGGCCATATTGTGGACAGGAGAACTGTGCAGTGTGAGGAAGGCTGCACTGAGAGGTGAAGGAGGAGAACCTGTGATGTGTAAGGACACAACATCATGTCCTACATAAGGTAAAATAATTGGTGAACCTCTTTAAAATTATATGCAGCTGCCATGTGCTTGGATGTAGAATGGTTTTCCTATATACTGTAGTGCATTCTTGGAGAAATGTACTGATGGATTCTGCTGCACCACTAGATGTATTGCCTGACGGACAAAAGTCTGAAATGATGAACTAGACTGAGCTTTTCCTTGTGGAACGAACGTTCGATTGCAAATCAACAAGTGTACAATGTAACATAACATCACATGATAGAGGACCGACAACATTGTAGCAGTCATCATCTTGTATCAAATAAACCCTGTGACGCAGTTATTGACACATTTATCATTCTGACGTTTATTCCCAGGACCGCAGAGCTCACCAGTATTAGGGTATGTGCACATCAGTCGTTTTGTGGGCTGCTTTTGGACGTTTTCCGTCGGCGTTTTCAGCTCAGTTTTATGTTAATTTATGTTAATCCTATCCTCCGGTTGGATTAACATGCTTTTCAATGGAGTTTAGCAAATGCTGTCTACATTAGAACGTTTTTCTTCTGGTCGGTTTCAGTCAAAACTGAGTTTTCTCAGTGAAAACTGGGTTTTTCCACCGGTTTTCCAAATATAGAGCAAGTGACTTCTTTCCTCCGTTTTTCCACCGGTTTCAGCTGAACAAGTGTTCTGAAAACTCAGTTTTTAAAACAGCTGAGAAAACAGCTGACAAAACCCGGCAGAAAACGAGCAAAAAAACGAGCAAAAAACTAGGGACACTGCTGAGCACAGAAAACTCAGTTTTCTGCTAAAAAACCCAGGTTTTTGGACGGTCTGCAGAGATGCACAAACGTCAGATGTGCACATAGCCTTATGTAGTCATCTGGTTTTATTTTTTCTTGTTGTGGAGTTCTGCAGGATTTCTTTAGTCGGCAGTAGTGTTTGATTGCTTATCAACACTTGAATCTTAAAACCCTTCAGTGTTGTAATCTTTACCCAGAAACATTCCCAAAATCGGGATAGTCCTCAAATGCCAAAATTAAGGCGAATTGCACCCTACAAATGTTGCCATTGTTCCGTTTGGTTCCTTTCAGCGTCTGTGGTCTTATGGAGGTTCACTTCACCCATGGGGATTGCGGGAAATTAATTTTCACTTATAAGGAGTGGCAATAAGTGACTGACTGTATTGCACATTTACTTTCTAATTAGCTATTCCAGTTTTATGTAGTTCTTCTTTTTAAGTACTGCAGGATAAGCAGGTAAACTTCTGCAGATTAGATATGTTGCCATTTAGATACCTTCCCTAACTGAATAATAGAAGAGATGAGGAGAAACATAATGGAAATGAAAATGGGTTCTGTTACTGGAGATGAAATAGCTACAAAACTGCTGTATGTGGGGCAGTTAACCCCTGGTTATGTCACCCATAAAGAGCATGGCTGCTAACAAACACATTCAGATAGAAATAAGTGCTGCGCTGTGCTCCCACGGAGCTGCTCTATAACGTGGATGCGTTTGGCATTAAGCTAAATTGTACTAACACGGCCACAAATCTTTTTAAACTGCAGAGCAGGAGATCTCTTGATTTGTACCTCATTTCCATCTTACCTAATCACGAGCTATGTAATTTCCAGGTTTGTCTTGCTTAGCGCATGAAGTATGGAGACATGACTGTTGCTAATGGTCGTTTGCTGTTGTGTAAGGCTCTCCCTGTGGTGCAATATGTATACGGAGAATAGATTTATCAACATGGGCAAAGTTTGTGGCAGTTCTTCTTGCTGTGACTGAAATGTTAGGCAACGTGACTTTATTTTCCGCACTCTAAAAGCGAATGCAATATTGCTGTTCACTTATTCTGTGATTCATTGGTCTTTACTGGATTTGTGTAACATTTTTAAAGGGGAGATGCAGCCAAAAAGTAATTTTTTTTTTTTTTTTTTGGGGTATTGGACTCGTTGACTCAAGCAACAACATCAGTAAATTTCATTTGAATATCTTCAGGCACCTGCTCTTTTTTTTAATTGATGGTGGAATCTTTGTGGAAAAGCAAAAAAAAGAGCCAGCATGGCTTTATTCAGATATTCGGGTATCATACTGTTGTTGTGACCACACACTGACTTGTCAATATAATTAATGATGAGGGGTCGGCATGACTGCAGTTTGGCACTCATGCCCAGACCACGCTTCACTCTTCTCCCAGCCCGCAGCAATGATGTACCCTGCTGAGCTGGTCCGAATCTGGTCTGCAGACTTGAATGATCAAAGTTAGAACAATAATAAAAATATTTCCAAACCTCTTAGAGATCAGTTTACTGCAGCAGGGTAGGTAGAAGTAAATTGGGAAAGTGTTAGTTAGGACCAGATAGGGTAAATGAAAGGGGATTACATAAGTATTGAAATACCGCTTTAAAGCTGGGTTTATATTACATTGGACACCACCTACAAGATAAAAAAAAATTGTTATTATTAGAGATACTGTCAGCCCTTGAAAAAAAAAGATTATATAGAACCATCCGAATTCTACACTTTCATGTCCAAGTATGTTGGCAGAGTACAAAGTTACAGTCTTCATTAATGAACAATAAAAACATACAGAAAGGCGCCCCCGTGTGTACCTGGTGGTCTAATGGGGATTTCTGGGGGAGGGAGGTTGAGATTGCTCACCTTTTCATGGTTGTGCACCTCTTCACAACCACAGTGTAGGCCTCCAGCATGTAATCACACACCACACGATCCTCTGGCGTTCAGGCTTTGCTGATCTTGTGGGAATCACCTGATGAAGGCGGTGATCCGCTGAAACATGTTCTGAGAGCCGCATTTGTCAAAGAAGCACTACCTAAGGATAATCTGTGCCTGGATGCTGGATTTATGCGCTCTACCAAAAAACCAAATACTTGCCACGTTCAACAGTCTTTCGTGAATGGCTCAATCACGGATTCCATCTGATTCCTGCTTTTTGGGCCTTCGGACACAAGCTCTTTTTGGAGTCTCAAATATTTCTTGAGAAACTGGCGTATTTCTGGGACATTTATAATAACTGTGTGTGAGAAAATAAAGTAGTAGTTTCTGCAAATATACAGTAAAATCCAACACCTGGAAGATCACTATAGCTCTGAAAACCCATAAGTTCAAACATGTGCACTTAATTTATTCTGTTTTTGTGAATATGTGGGTTTATTACTACTTCTGTACAAAACCCCTAATCTCCATCATGATATTGGATATTGATTTTTTTTTTCCATCTGTTGACTCCCTTGGACACCCTTTGATGCTTGAGCCAAATTGGTCAAAATTGTGAGATGGTTAAAGTGCATTTCATTTTAAACCACAAGCAGGGCACTGGTTCCTTTCAGTAAAGCATTTTACCTTGGTGGCTTCTGCATAGTAATAACTACAGTGATGGGAATGATTTTAAATCTATATAATATGTGGGTTATAACACTCTTAGGCATATTTCATTTGTAGTCAATACAAGTATAAAGGCTAAAGTCAACTTCGCACATGGATTTATTCCATCAATGGTCTATTAAACTGTTTGATGTGGGCACCATGGAATGTAATTGCGTGACCACATAATTGGACACTTCTGTTTCCTCATACTATAGGATTTCCCTAATTACCCACATTATCCCCATTGAATACATCCTCAATTATCCTTCAGGAGATGTGTAGAAAATGTAGATACTGTATATTTAATGTAAAATTAATGTAATTGTATTGCCGGACCTTTTTGAAAGTGGAATCAAATCTGTGTTCTTCAGGATGGCGGCTATGTCAGACTAACGCTTCTCAATAAAACAAAAGGAGATTTTGAAACAGAATTGATTGTTACATTGCCAGACTTATGGGTGAACAGAACTCAAGAAACCTCTTAGGTTAAGCTTTGGCCTCATGGGTAAAGGTTTGTATATGATGTTCATGTTGGCCATTACAAGCAGATTTCCGCTTTTCAGTTTTTTGGAGCAGACTATACAATTATAGAAGGGATCTGCGTGGCTGCGATTCTCTGTGTTTTCATAGTCTGTTAGATCCTTTTATTATTATTTATGAAAGGGACGACTCATGCTCATGTCCTATTTAACAAATGGTTCTTTCACATTGCTTTTCTAGATTGTGCATATATAACTATTTAAATTAGTAACTATTTCCAATAGATTCCAAACATGGTGTAATTTTAAGGTTAAGGCTGGCTTCACACTGCGTTTTTGAGGAATCCGAGTGTATCCGTTTCAAAACGGATTTACTCGGATCCAAAATCGGATCCCATTTATCCCTATGGGGCTCGGATCGGATGTGTACCTTTTGCCATCCGATTTTGGCACCATCTTATCCTGTCCCATTTAAGCATGGACACAAAATCGTAGCCTGCTGCGATCTTGTGTCCAAGAATGAAATTGGACAGCATCGGATCCGAGCCGATCCAAGCCCTGATGACATGGGAACCTATGGACATCGGATCAGAGTTGACCTCGGATCTGATGTCGGCTCCGTGTCCTCCCTGCTCCTGCCTCCCTGCATCTTCCTCCCCTCCACTTCTCTATCCTGTCCCCCGCTATTCTATGCTGTCCCCCCGCTATTCTAACCTCTTTTATGTCTTACTCTCTATCCTTTTCCTTATTCTATTCCCTATGTTTGTTAAAAAAAAAAAAAAATCCCTCCATGTGGATACATTACTTTCCGGCACCTCCAGGGACTGTCGCCATCTGTGCAGAAGGACATATGATGTCAGAGAGCCGATCAGCTGACATGTCAGGTGACCGGCTCTGTGACATCATCACAGGTCCTTCAGCCACCAAATGGTGACTGTCGCATGAAGCCGTCGGAAGGTAATGTATCCTCAGGGATGTTTTTTTTTTTTTTTTTTTTTACATACTGAGATAGAAGAGGGACAGATAGAGAAGAAGCAGGGACAGGCGGGGAGAACAGGATCCACACGAATCCTGCATAGAATTGGATCGTATGGCTATTTGCCATCTGATTGCAGGGATCTGTGGCTGTCCGTGGGGATCCTGACAACACACGGATCCCCATGGAATGACTAAAAACGCAATGTGAAGGTAGCCTAATATGTTCGCTAGAAGCAATTGGTGATTTGCTCAGTATATTCTAGGATTGCCTTGCAGTACCAGGCATAACCGCTAGGAAATGTATATCACTACGGCTGATAAGCAATTAAGGAAGAGATCACCAAGCCTCCTGGTAATTAGCTGATCAATTTGGGTGTCAGGAGTTGTACTCTGATAATAATGGCATGATATGAATCATGCTGAACACATAATGCTCTTCTGTAGAGTCAGGCAGTGTAAGGTCACACACAGGTATGCCTGTAGATCAGTATTCTGCATCATGTCTCAGTTTCCTTTGCAGGTACTTGCATCCCTAAGCAGGATGCATCTGAGAGATACTGGTTTTTTGTTTTTTTTTGTTTTACTTGACCAGTGAATGCAGAAGCAGATGAAAGTGGAGAACCACTTAAAAGCCTAACTCCAGGCAAAATGTGAAAATACCTGGGTTTCAGCATTAGTTCAGACAATGCTAATTTGTCTGTTATATACAGGTTTAAAAATTTCTATTGGTAGTGTCTCCCTGTCTCTCTTCTTCTATCTCTCTCTCTCTCACTCTCTGCATTAGTGACATCCAGGCATGTAAGGTAGAAGTAGAGCATTATGTCGTCCATCTATTTATCTATCTGTCCCCCATCATGCTTCAAGAACGTATTCATTCATCGTGCTTAGAAGACTAGGTGGTGTCCTCTAAAAATCATGGAGGTCATACAAAATACTAAATGCAGTAGTTTTTGATCTGGGGTGTACTCACTTTGGAATATTTTGTAATGAAAGTTGTACCTTACTTTCATTTTATGGGTTAATAAATGTTCTATGAAATTCAGTCTTGTTAAAATGTTGAATTGTTATTGTGTTGGCAGGGGCGTAACTAGAACTGGCAGGGCCCCATAGCAAACTTTTGAACGGGGCCCCCTCCAAGACACGCCCCCAATGACACGCCCCTCCAAGACACGCCCCCAAATGACACGCCCCTTCAAGACACACCCCCTTACAGGCCCCAGCAGTATATACAGCAGCCCCAGTGGTATACCGCAGCCTCTCCAGTGGTATATACAGGCCCCAGCAGTATTACAGCAGCCTCCGCAGTGGTGGTATATACAGGCCCCAGTGGTGGTATACAGGGCCCCTGGTGGTGGTATACAGGGCCCCTGGTGGTGGTATATACAGGCCCCTGGTGGTGGTATATACAGAGCCCCTGGTGGTAGTATACAGAGCCCCTGGTGGTGGTATATACAGGCCCCTGGTGGTAGTATACAGAGCCCCTGGTGGTGGTTTATACAGGCCCCTGGTGGTAGTATACAGGGCTCCTGGTGGTGGTATATACAGAGCCCCTGGTGGTAGTATACAGAGCCCCTGGTAGTGGTCTATACAGGCCCCTGGTGGTAGTATACAGAGCCCCTGGTGGTGGTATATACAGGCCCCTGGTGGTGGTATACAGGCCCCTGGTGGTGGTATATACAGAGCCCCTGGTGGTAGTATACAGGCCCCTGGTGGTGGTATATACAGAGCCCCTGGTGGTGGTAGTATACAGAGCCCCTGGTGGTGGTAGTATACAGAGCCCCTGGTGGTAGTATACAGGCCCCTGGTGGTATATACAGAGCCCCTGGTGGTGGTAGTATACAGAGCCCCTGGTGGTAGTATACAGGCCCCTGGTGGTGGTAGTATACAGAGCCCCTGGTGGTGGTAGTATACAGAGCCCCTGGTGGTGGTAGTATACAGAGCCCCTGGTGGTAGTATACAGAGCCCCTGGTGGTAGTATACAGGCCCCTGGTGGTGGTAGTATACAGAGCCCCTGGTGGTGGTAGTATACAGAGCCCCTGGTGGTGGTAGTATACAGGCCCCTGGTGGTGGTAGTATACAGGCCCCTGGTGGTAGTATACAGAGCCCCTGGTGGTGGTAGTATACAGAGCCCCTGGTGGTATATACAGAGCCCCTGGTGGTAGTATACAGGCCCCTGGTGGTGGTAGTATACAGAGCCCCTGGTGGTAGTATACAGGCCCCTGGTGGTGGTAGTATACAGAGCCCCTGGTGGTAGTATACAGAGCCCCTGGTGGGTATATACAGGCCCCCCACTCCTCCTCTGCTGCACACGTCACCTGTAAAGGAATACATCATACTTACTTATCTCTGCCGGCTGCCGCCGCTCTGCACCGCGCTCCGTCTTCATCCAGCTTCTTCCTGGTTGTGACCGCCGGGCGCAGGAAATGACGTCACAACCAGGAAGAAGCTGGATGAAGACGGAGCGCGGTGCAGAGCGGCGGCAGCCAGCAGAGATAAGTAAGTATGATGTATTCCTTTACAGGTGACGTGTGCAGCAGAGGAGGAGTGGGGGACCTGTATATACACACTGGGGGCCTGTAGCTGACCGGATAGCAGCGTAGCGGCGCTGGGTCCGGGCCCCCCACAAGGGCCGGGCCCCAAAGCGACTGCTACGTCTGCTATGCCGGTAGTTACGCCCCTGTGTGTTGGTGAGATATTGAATAAAATCTTCCTTTTTACAAAGGGCGTGTACTCCTTTATGCTGAGCACCGTGTGTGTGTGTGTGTGTGTGTGTGTGTGTGTGTGTGTGTACAAACTGGCAAGTTTTCCTATGAAAGATTTAAAAATCCAGAAATAGGAGGGAACACATCAAACCAATGAAGTAAAGATGCCATCTTCTTCAACACCATTAAATTTCAGCTCTTTTTATGAAGCCTTTTTTATTTCTAACAACTACATGTGTACACTCGACACTGGGTTTTCAACACCAAGAAGTTAGTCGTGGAGTTATGAAAATGACAGGATCGATAGACATGTTAATGTTATACAAATGGTGAAAATATGGAAATCTAATTTTCTAAGCATCTGTATTCATTGAGTTTGAGTGCCACACATAGATATACACGCGCTTACAGCATTGGCCGCTATCATTGAAGTAATTAAAGGCGGTCTAAGGAATGTTCTTCTTTGATAAATGCTCTTGGGAAAACCTCATCAAGATCCACTGCAGGCAGCTCCCTTTGTAATTGCTGACCAATGTGATGTCTTTGATGTGCTCAATGGCAGACAAGTCTGGAGACACTGCAGTCCATGGCCATATCTTTAGGCCTTGCTGCTCACAGTAGTACGCGAAACTTGCAGTTTGATGTTGTGTTGTTGAAAAACCAGCTCTTGGAACACTTTGAAGAAATGTCCAGAACATTGGGTTCACAATTGTTCTATTCTGTGAAATTGGATGTCACATACTAAGCCTAAGGCAAACACCCATGTCTACACAATGCATTAGAAGGAATTTGTGTGACATTGGGTTACAAGCCAGACATCCAGGTACAGGTATTACATTGTCCTCACGCCATCACGCTCAAAGACTATCACTGAGAGCAAGACTGCAATGAAGGCTGGAATAGAGGTCCATCCTCATCAGTAAGGAGTACTGCTTTTCCTTTGCGACTATCTGTTTTTTGTACACAGGCTACTATTGTGTATAAGACAAGGTTCACATTTGTTTATCTACAGATATGATGTCCCCGCACGTCAAAAAACTATACAAGCTTGTGCCATACCTCAAAAAATGCTTAACATGTTCAACTAAGAGTATTAGCAAAAAGGTTTGTCTTCAGTGCAATTTCATTTACTCATTTCTTTTTCATTACCGTAAGTATTTTCCATTTTGATCTGTATATAAATGTGAAAGCAGTTTTTTGCTATTCTAGAGTGTATGTCCTGCTGAAGAATAATGAATAAATGCATTGCCTGTGACTGTGTTGTATACTCTATATATAATATGCATTAAAGGCTGTTCTCAGAACAGCACACATCTGTTCATGTGGAAGTAAAGTTTCTATTTTTCTTCCTCTCTTCCTTTTACACGTAATAACTTTTTGGCAGTAATGTGTAGGGTTGTAATCTCTGCTCCTCTGTGAGTGTTGGGTGATTGAAAGTCAGCAGGCACAGCTGTGGGATATGCTGGGAAATGGGAAGAGGCTGATATTTCATAAGAGTTGACATTGTGATACACTTAGGGGTCATCCTATACTCAGCCGTGATTTGATACTGTCTGATACAAAGTTTTTATTGAGGCGCCTGTGCATGAAGAGAGGTGATGGATTTTTCAGGAGATGTACTTGGAAGAGTTCCCTTTTTGACTGCAACACTTTTTCCTTTTGTAACTAAAAAAAAAAATAACACTACAGGTGTTTGAAACTGCAAAAATTGAAAGTCTGAATGACTTTTTCATTTTTTTTTTTCCCATTCTTGGTTGTTGACAACATTTTCTACATCTGTGAAGGAATAGCTGCTTCTCTAATTGGGGAGTACACTAGTTCTCATTTAGGGGTTGTTGACTGCTTGGATGACCTCATGTCTATCACCATAAACCGGTAAAATGATAACCTATATACTAACCTGTTCCCGATTGATGTTAGCGCCTACTCTCCCAGGGCTTGCCTGACATAATAGAAGGAAGTCTTGGTGCAGCTGCATGCTTTCACTTCTTTCAGGTGTCCGTTTCATCCAGAGGCAATTTGCTGCTGATTGCCTGCAGGGCTTTGTCACGTACCAACATTACTAGAACCGCATTGGAGATGAGTATGGCTGTTATTTCACATGCAGGAAATAGTGTTAAGAAGGGGCATTTCGAGTAGTGGACAACCCCTTGAACTCTGAAGTTATGGTGACCTGTGGCTGCAGCGCACATCGCCAGACCAAAGATTGCAGTATGACCATGCTACATCACACCATTATAAAGAAAGAAAATGTTGGTGTGCCTCAACTACAGCATTCAAGTCACCAGAAACTCCAACCTTCTGGATGACTAGCATGCGCAAAAAATCCAAGAAATGTGGACAAAAAAGTCCTAAAAGATTGCCAAAACTTTATTTAAAGCGAACCTGTCACCCCCTCCAGGCATCTAAAGATAACATAGCCGCCTTCTGGCAAAAATTTAAATTCTGAAGTGACTATTTCATTTTTTTTTTCACAATTCTTGGTTGTTAAAATCTGTTTCTAATCCTGTAAGGAAAAGGCGTGTTTTCAAGGGTCTGTTCTCTCTTGGGGTTGTTGCACTGCTTGACCTCATGTCTTCGCCACCTACCGTAAAATATAAGCCTTTTACTAACCTGCTCACTGATTGATGTTGAGCCCATATAATCTACAGGGTCTTAGCAGACAATAGCACTGGATAGTCTTGGTAGCAGGTTCACTTTCAAATTCTTTCAGGTTGTCCTCATCCTGAGCTAAATCTCTGATCTGCCTGCACTTGTGCACGTACCAACATTTCTAGTAGCATGGACATGAGTTGGCTGTTAGGGTTCCTCTGCAGGATTATATGTGTCTTAAAAGCAGTCTATGTTGTAGCAGTAGTGGACAACGCTCTTAATGCAGGAGATGGCCCTGGAGGAGGTGCACAGAGAGCAGAAGGGATGACATGTACACACACCAGATGGAGGTGAACAGAAATTGAAAACCGCCTCCCGGTCTTGGGTCTGGTTTGAAACAGATTTTTATATAAGTCTTTATTTCAGTGAATCAAGGGAGCATAATGTATGACACCTTGTCAGAATGCAGCCTTAGTGCTGCAGAAGTGGCTAATCTTAGATGCTGGAGGGGGTGACAGGTTCGCTTAAACAGCAAATGGCTTGTTTTGTCAGGTTGTATGACTTTGTGATGATGATGGCTGATCTGTGAAGACATCTGAATGTAAAGATCATTTGTATTTCTCAAGACTATGTGGGTGTTTGTGTCGGGTTTTGAAAGAGCAATAATGACAATTGGAGGGAACCATGTCTCCAATGCAGAATCGGCAGCTGTATTCATGTCCTCAGAACTGTAGACTAATTCAACACTTCACTCATACTTGGGATTTCTGATAAGAACCATGTACAGCATTGCGTCACCCACCCGTTCCCGTGACAAGTCTCAAGTTGTACATTATCCATTTCTTTGTTGTGTTTCGCAGTGCACCAGGACAGTGATCATTTTAATTCACTACTATAATTGTCCCTCTGTATAAATTAGCAGCTCACCACCATAACTGGCCAGTCCAGTACCTCTCCTGTCATCTCTACTCAAATTGTAAACTCTTGAATTGAGGGCTTTTTTCAGATTTTTTTCTTTGATCAGTTCTGTCTATTCTTCTATTCGAGCTATATACCGCTCTGGAAGAAATTAAGGGACCACTGCAAAATTTTCAGTTTCTCAGATTTTTCTCTTTATAGGTATATTTTTGAGTAAAATGTACATTATTCTTTTATTCTATAAACTACACGGATTCGGACACAGCGGGGCACTTTCACTTCCGCAATGTATATTATACATTGTAGAAGTGAAATATAGTATAAAAGAAAGAGTTAAAAATAAACAATCTGTATTCTCACCTATCCGCGATCCACCGCTGCCTCCAGCAAGGTGCGGGTGCTTATAGGACCTGCGGTGATGTCACAAGCCGATCAGCTGATCGGGTCACATGACCGCAGTTCTGTCATGTGACTCGATGACGCTGCTGGGTTGTGACATCATCCTATAAGCACCCGGACCTTGCTGGAGGCAGCGGTGGATCGCGGATAGGTGAGAATGCAGATTTGTTTTTTAGTTTTTTTTTGGTTTTTTTTAACTCTTTTACTTCATTTCACTTCTGCAATGTATAATATACATTGCGGAAGTGAAATTAGATGGTTAGGAGCAGTGTTAGTGTACTGAGTATGCTAAAATCGGGTCCGCGGAACAATCAGCTTTTTCCTCGGACCCGCGCTCATTGGCCCCCATGTTAAATCCTGAGGATCGGATGGCCTAATTGCCATCCCATTTTGTGGGATCCGATTTTTTTCTGTGCCCAAAATCGGAGCAGTCTCCGATTTTGGGTCCAGCAAACCATCGGGACACAAATCGGATCCTACAAAATCGGATGGCAATTAGCGAAATCTGATTCAATCCGACCCCATAGGATAACATGGTGGCCAAATCTGATCGGTGGCTGTCTGATTTACATCGGACAGCCACGGATGGAAGAAAATCCCAATGTGAAAGCACCCCTAAAGATTTTGTTTCTTCTTTTATCAAACAGTTTACAATGGTATTAACAAAATGAAGCCTCTTACTAATTCCCTGTCTACACCTCTATAGTCCCCAGCTCCAGCATTGATGTGGCTAATGGACTTGTGATTGCTGCAGGCAATCACCAGCTGCAGTGGTGATCTGTGCCCACCACTGAGGTCATGCCAACATGCCAAGTGACCAGAGAGGGGCCACACAAGTGTTGAAATAGATGGGATAGGGGACTGATAAGCTAAGTGTTACAGCTTGTTGTTTTACCATTTTGAGACTTTGTGTAAAATAGGGCTGGGGAAGCACATGCCCTTTTCTCCCAAATTCTTCACTGCCCTATTACATTATTCATTATACAATTAATAAATATAGTATTGGGCATGTTTTTCATGTTTGCATTATTATAACTACATATGATGAAAATAAATGCCTTGTCCTGTCAGCGCATTATATGGACTTAACGCCAAAATGGGCGATTATAGTAAGTTTGAGTAATCAACCAAAATGGCAATAAATCTAAATGATTGCCCTAAGATGTTACTCCAGGAGCCAGTACTGAGACTGCAGAAATGATTTCCAACTCCATGTGATCAGTCAGTCACATTTCCAATCACGCTGGGAGGGGTCATTAGTTACATTCCTGAGACGCCATACTCTGTACCTTTCAGAGTCTTTGCCTGAAAGGGGTTATGGCCTCTCCAAGTGTAAAAGCCTCTCTGATTAAAACTAAAAGGATCCTGGACATGCTAAAAATAAATATCAAGCTTCTTTTCCCATTGTCTGCTATTGACGGTGCGGTCTATTCACTGGGAGCTGCTGGAGAGCCGACTTTGGCATTTCAAGCGCTTGTTTATCTGTAGATACAGCAATGGCTAGGGAGAGCTTTGATCGGAAAACAATTCTGTATGTTCCAGACACATTATGGTACCGTACCAATGAACATTCACTGAATAGACCAGTACATTAGCCTTTACAAATCACCGCTTGTACGTCTTACAAAGACTGAATCATCTCTTTAGGTAGAATTGCTTTTGTCCTTGTTTTCAACTCCTCCCTCCTCCCTTTTTTTATCCCTTTTTGTAATAAAAAAAAGACAAATGTCAGTGATTAGTAAGTGAATGCATTGGGCAGTCATCCTGGTGTCATGACTGCTTTGCTGAGCGATGTACCTTTGTGTTGTTCTGATGTCCATATAACAAGAATTCTGCACATGGCCATAAATTGGTGCTGCCTCTTTCTCCATCTTTTAGTATAAATGTATTACTCCTGTCATTTTCAAGAAGCTCGCCATTGTATGAGTAGAGCCAGACATGGCACTTGTCCGATCCCGTGGATCGCAGAACAATCATTGCCATTGCTGCCTGTTTGTGGTTTTCCTGAAATGTTTTCTTTGACAAAGTATATAGTGAACAGCGCAGTCTTTGAGGGGATATTGGAGTGAATTGTGCCATAAATCCACATAATGGAATGACTTCAATTCTCTATGGATGTAAAGCAGAAACTAGACAAGGGATGACCCGCAGGCAGAATTCCTTCGTGTTAAAGGTGTACATGATTTGGTGTAGCATTTGAATGATTTTTATATATATATATATATATATATATATATATATATATATATATATATATATATATATATATATATATTTTATGAAGAGTGGTTGAGATGATTGATGCTAGAATCTGGGGCACAAGGCGCAGGTTATTCATCTCTGCCATCTGTACATGTATCAGACTGGAGCATCTGTATCTTGCACCGTTCTACCAGTGTGCTGACATATTTGTTCAAAGGTTGTCATCATCTCATCACATTTTCCATCAGCCTAGTTTAACATGTGTTTGCTTTCCGCTACATCCACAATGTGCTAGATATTCTAGATAATTAGTAGTGAAATAAAAGGTTACTTCCTATAGACTGTAAAGATGTACATGTATGTGTACTCATAATTCATAGCTGTTCTGTATGATCTGCTGTATCTGAATTTTTTTTGAGGGGAGGATTTGGCCTTCAAGGGAACCTGTCACCTGGAATTAAGCCCCTGACCTATCACTAGCTGTCGCTACACCTTCCTAGGTGCTCCCTAACCATCCCTCTCTGTTGTAAATCCGACCTGTAAAGAGTTAGAAAAATGACATTGAACTTATTTGACGTCGCTCAGTCAGGAGACTGGAAAGGTGGCTCCAGGCTCCATGGTCCCCTTCTTGCTGCTTCACTGCACGCCCCGCTGGGCGTCATTATTCTGTATTGATTTCCTCCCCTTTTTGGAATCTCCCACCCTCTTTTCCAGCTATGATGCACCGGCCGGTACGTCACATCCGTCCTGTTGCATTATGGGCCTGATCATGTGATCGGCCCTGGTGCATTATGGACCCGATCACGTGAACGGCCCGGTTCGCGCATGCACAATGCGCATGTTGAAGCCTGGTAGATTGCGTGATCGGGCCCATTATGCACCAGAGCCGATCACGTGATTGAGCCCTTAATGCAACGGGCCGGATGTGACGTACCAGCCGGT